>CM070538.1:16813365-16837496 GCA_036346415.1 Raddia guianensis
AATTGGAAGAGAAGTAAAACGAGTTAACATGGTCTCATTAGAATTCCAGCGAGACAATTTTAACTTTCAACGGGCAGTTCAAATATTTTGTAAATGTCAAAAAATGAAAACCACCTATCTTTAGAAGCAAAAACGAATCAATTAAGCTGAAACAATATTACGCTAGGCACATACCACACTTTCAGGAACTCCTGGAGGTGGTAATGTAAGATTTCTTGGTGGTGGTGAACGAAGATATGTTCTTTTGTCAAAACGCCATTCCCCAATCTTTCCATAGGTTAGCTCACCCTGTGTTAGCACAAGGCAATCATAAACAAAGTATCATCATAAACTTATAAGGTCGTAATTATGTTGAAATGATAAAATTTTTACAAAGCAACTGACAAACACCATCAAGGTGATCAAATATCTCTACTTAAGGTTGAACAATAGCTACCTTTAATGTATAATCACATCCATAAGTATAATGGACGATGAACGTATCTCCCAATTTTTGGTCCCAAGGAGGCTGCAATCAGCATTAAGTATATCTCTGATTATATGAGCTGTCATAATTATGAGATGATCTATAGAGAGAGAATTTCTCTGCACCTGAATCATAAAATCTTTACGAAGGCTGTGGTGCACACCATGCAATGCACTAGCAACAGCATATGCATACCTAATAAATACATGAGAAAGGAATCACACATGAATAGGGATAGCACATGTTAAAGTGAATAAAACAACATGCAAAATTGTACTGACATTTCCAAGACCCAGCCAAAAGCTTTATCTGTCTCCTGATCTTCTTTCATTTTTAATGAAATATTCATCCAGGTTGGAGCAATCTTCTCAAGCTGGGACTACAGAAGTTTCGATGGTGTACAACAAGTTAATCACGGGTATCATAATTATTGAACTGATTGAATTAGTATTAAACCATATCATTAGCACAAATTTCACAACTATTTGTTGTGCATAACTTGAAAGAACATGTTGATGGGAATGGGGCATATAGTGCTACCTGGGTGGCTAACATAGCTGAATTGAGATGTTATATTAATCAAGCCACAAAAAAGGATATACCTTCTTGATAATCACTGGAGAGTTGCCGATAGGATCAACTTTTGAAACAGGACCTTTTTCTTCTGGAAAGAACTTCCTTAATATCTTTTCATTTTCAGTTGGTTTGATGTAGAAAAATGGAAATGCAGCTGGTTCATCACCATGAGCTAAGTTTGGCAAAGGTCTTACGAAGACATGATCCGGCTCCGCCATAAGTATGTAGCTGCAAATGTATCCATTATAAAGAAACAAATGATGTTAACAAATCATTTGAGTAAAGCACACCTTCAGTTAAGAACAGAAAAAACATCTACTTACTCCTCCTTGATGTCTGATTTTTGCAGCCATTGAACAAATGCCCAAGGCCTATTCAAGACGATGTAACCCTGGGCAAAACATCATATTAGCAGGAGCAAAATGGAAATTCATGAACTGTGAAAGAAAAAAAACATAGCGCAGCAAACAATGGTGCCCTTACACGATCCGTGCCTTCGGGGAGGGGATCAACCACTAAGGTGGGTATCTCATCCATCAAACCATCGGGCTTCCCGGAGTGGAGGATCCGCGTGAAGCCGCCCATATCCGATCCTGGCCGATCCCTCATCTCCTTGTACCAGTAGTACATTATCCGGGACTGCCACTGGCTGTACAGCGCGTCCGTCGCCGTGAGCGCGACGTGGAACCTCTTCGACGGGTCGGAGCCAGCGGACCCGTACGAGGCGTCCCGATCGCCGGCGCCGAGGAATTTGCGCGGCCCGTCCCGGCTCCGCCCGTGGCCCACCATCGTCAGGAAGTTGTAGGTCGCAAAGAAGCAGCCGACGGAGATCAGGATGAGCAAGCCGGGGGAGGCCTTGCCGGCATTCTTCCTCCCGCTCATGGTCGACGCACCGGTGCAACCAGGGGCGGCGTCCCCGTAAGAGGGATAGCGGCAGGCGCAGGAATCCAGTAGGTGGGGAGGAAGGCGAGCCGGGGGGCAGCGTGCGCTCCGCGGCGCCGGCAAGGGCTGAGGGCACGGCGGCTTCGGATTTGGGGGGAAGCCAAGCTCGATCGTGGCGGCGAATCGGATTCGATGGATCTGGGATTGCGGTCTCCTTCCAGCACAAGGAAGAGATCGAGGGAGGCCGCCGGAGGAGGTGGCTGCTCGACTCGACTCGGCTGTCGACGGAGGGCGCTGGCCGCTCGCCGGTCGTCTCCGCCTCCGGTGGTTTTGGCGGCGATCGCGAAGGGCGCTGACCTCGCTTCTGTCACGGTGACTCGGCGAGGGGGTTACGGCGTACGGATAGTCGGATACGCACCGCAAGGCGCAAATGTACCATACCTACTAATGATTATCACAATCTATTTAGGGAAAATTGGTCCTATGACAGCCAAAGAAGCCCACTTTTGATTTTTACCACCCAAATTCTTTGGTACATCTAAATACCACCCAAAACACGCACTGTTTCTCTTTTTACCACTCCGTCCACATCGATCTAACTCCGTCCAGGTCCATCACCGGCGGCTGCTCCCTCCCCACGCTAGCTCGCCGACGACTGCTTTCTCCCCCATACGAGGTCATCGTCATTGCTCCCTCACCCCTAGAGTTTGCCGGTGCTTCTCCATCCCCATGAGCTCTCGGCACTGCTCCTCCCCAGACGTGCTCACGAGGTCGCCGACGCCTGCCTCCTCCCTCACACGCCGTTCGAGCTCGCCAATGGCCGCCCTCCCTCTTTGTGTAGTTTGAGATTGGTGATGATGCACATGTATAGACAATCTGATCAACACCATTGGTGATATCGGTACCTTCTCTCTATCAATGAAAATGTTAGTATTCATTTCGTTCTTGGCCTTTCTTGGTCAATGATTATACAAGAATTAAGATTATGGCAGAATTTACACCAATTTTCATTAGAACTCAATGCTAAATTGTACGGAGTAATATAATTTATGTAAACAATTGCTAAGTGGCTCTTGAAGAAATGGGCGAGGTATAGCAGCTGGAATTCTATACTATTGTGGTCTCAAGCCTATCAACTAAAAGCCTGAACCTTGAGTGAAAGCCTGAACCTTGATGTGTTGCTTGCAATTGCATCAACGACAGGTCAGTCCACGGCCCTTGCAAGGCTTATGACTATATAGAGATCTTATTTTTCAAAGGCTCATGAATGAAATTGTCATTTCGAGGTCTGTAATTTCAGTTCTTATATGATTATTACACCGCAGTTCCATACAAGTTTATTTCCATTTCGAGGCTGTAATTTCAGATAAATGCATACATTGTCATACAAGTAGCGGTTCTCTAGTATTTCAGAGTAAGCATACATTTTGTATGTATAGCATACATTTCCATACAAGTCGACTGTTCCATGGAGCTGCCACCATGAGCTCAAACAGACGGAAAGGGGAGCGGGCACGGCAAGAACCAATGAGCTCAATCGGAGCGAGTAGCAACGAGGGAGCCGACGAGGCAACAACCAAGCAATCTCGAACTGCACAAAGAGGGAAGGGCAATACGTGGCGAGCTCGAACGGCGCGACGAGGGAGGAGAGCACCGGGCGACCTCATGAGCTCGTCTGGAGAGGAGCGACATCAAGAGCTCGCGGGGATGGAGAAGTAGTCAAAACTCGTAGGGGTGAGAGAGCACCGACGACGACCTCGTATGGGGAGGGAGCAGCCACGGCTGAGCTCATGCGTGGGGAGAACCGGAGCAACCACGGTGATGGACCTAGACGGAGTTAGATTGAGGTGGACTGAGTGGTAAAAGGAAACAAATGTGCTTTGTGTGGTATTTAAATGTACCAAAGGATTTGAATGGTAAAACCAAAAGTGGGTTTCTTTAGATGTCATAGGACTAATTTTCCCGTAAAATTTGATATATGCCACTGTAAAATGACCAGATCTGAAATATGCCATTACTTAACCGGAAATCTGCTACATGCCATTATAAAGTGTCTTTTCTCTAAAATATGCCATTATTACGCTTTTAAAACCTAATCTCCCTTAATCTTTCTTCTTCCTCCCTAATCTCTCCTAATCTTTCTTCCTCCTCTCTAATCTTTCTTCCTCTCTTCCTCTCTCTCCTTGGTTCCTCCCTCAGAGTTTCTCCATGCTGCCGCCGCCGCCTCCCCCTCATCGACTTCCTTCCAGAGGAGGCGGCGGCGGCAGGCAGAAGGAGGCGGCAGCGGCGCGAGGAAAGCAGCGGCTGGGAGGAGGCACAGGCGAGGAAGCGGCAAGGACGGGAAGGAGGCGGCGAGAGGAGGCAGGGCGAGGCGGCGGCGACGCTGGGAAGGAGGCGCAGGAGGAGGCGGCGGCGGCAGGAGGAGGCCGTCTGGTGGGCGCAAGCGCAAGGAGGCGACGGCGTGGGGAGGAAGCCGTGTGGGGGAGGCGGCACGGGGGGGAGGAGAGGAGACCGCGCGGGAAGGAGGAGAGGTGGCCGGCGGCGGGGAAGCCAGGGGAAGGGGGCGGCGGCCACGCGAGGAGAAGGTGACGAGGAGAGGGAAGAAGGATTAAGGAGAAAGGAGAAAGATTAGGGAGGAAGGAGAAGGATTAAGGGAGATTAGGTGTTAAAAACGTCGTAATGGCATATTTTAGAGAAACGGCACTTTATAATGGCACGTAGCAGATTTTCGATTAAGTAATGGCATATCTCAGATCTGGTCATTTTACAGTGGCATATATCAAATTTTCCCTTATTTATATCGATAATGCTAGTGGTCAGACGTCCGATTCCATCGGCCAGCCCGGCCTTTTCATCCCGCACAAGAGACCCGACTTTATCCGAGCGCAGCGCTCCACCACTCATCCGCCTCTCTCTCTCTCTCTCTCTCTCTCTCCCCCCGCGCATCCCGTCGGGCGCTACTACCGGCAAGCTGCTCGCCGGAGCCGCCGCTCGCCGACGTCGCGGCGGAGCCACGCCTCCCTCCATCTCTCCATCATTCCTCCTCCTCTAATCTCCATTCCCCATCTCTAATCTTCCCCATGGGCTTCACTCGGTGAGGGAAGATGGCCATGGTGGCCGGTTCCGGCGAGGACAATGCGGGAGCTCGCCGGATTTGGGAAGAAGGCGGTGAATCTGAGAAGACGGTGGGTTTTTTTGTGTTTTTTTTTATGTTTTGTTGTGAAATTTCTTTGAAAACACAGTGAAACATGCGGGAACATGGCATGTTTCATCAGTTTTGTCTACCATGTTTCATCATCTTTTATCCCATGTTTCAGCATGTTCGTCCATGTTTCTTCGTGTTTCACTGAACAAATCTTCTTTGTTTCAACGGTACTGACATCAGTATCATGTTTATATTTCAAAAATCGAATGTCGAAAAAGCGTCCGATTTTTTTTGTTATGGATTGGACGCCCGATATGTAGCACTACCCTTATTATATTACAGAAGTACTTTCCTCTCGACAATATGATTTTCATGTACTCGACTTAAATAGTTTTTAAAAAAATTAAAAACAACGCTTTAAAATTTAAATTAAACATACACTAAAAGAAAAATATCTTTCACTAAAGGGAGTAATGCATTTTATCTGTGGGGTTGTTCTAGAGACGTGATATATCTGATTATCTACGTATGTTAGTGAGATAGGGTCTTTCAAAAACTAAATTGTTCGACTTATTGATTTTGATTTAAAAAAATCTAGAAACAACTAATGAAAGCATTAAAATGGGGTCAATAAGTCAAAAAAAAAAGTTTTTCAAGCATCCTAGCTCGCCAACATATGTAGATAATCACATATGTTACATCTCAAGAACAATCCCTATATCTATATAAAGGGACTGTCTAATCTACAGTCGCCTGTTTTTTTTTTTTAACTTTCAGTCAATTTTCTGGACCGTTGGATTGAGATCCAACGGTCCAGATCATACCCGCCCTCTCTCTCTTACTTTCCTCCTCCTCCTCCATCTTGCCCTCGACCCCGACTCGTCCCTCCCGAGTCCGATTGCTTCGCCTCCTTCTCCTCCTCCCTCCGCTCCGCCTCCCTGCCCCAGCGCCATGGCCGCCATCCTGCCCTCGCCTCCTTCCGGTTACCTCACTTCCACCAAGGTCCGCGTCAAGGCCTCACCACCTCCGCCCCTCCCATGCACCACCCAGCCGGGCGGCCTGCGCCGTCGGCCTCGCCGCTTGCTTCTCGCCAGTGCCACCCGCCGCCCACCTAACGGACGGGGACGGCGTGGTCCCCTCCACCACGGCCCGCCCCGCCCTTCCTCAGCCTCGGCGGCCACTGCCGCCTCCGCCGCCGCCTCGACAAGCCCTCCCATCACGGGTCCGCCTCACCGACCTCCTCTACAACCGAGAAACCCAAATGTTCCTAACTCAACCCAACCCTAACCCTAAGCCTGGCAAGTGGAGAGAGAGGAGAGTCACGGGGAGGAAGGAAGACGGCAAGTGCACACAGAAACATAAATCGATGAAATCTCCCGGATTTCACCGATCGATGATTAGCAATTCCCCTATATAAAACACCATTTTCAAATTAGGTTAGTTGATACAATTCAACACACCATACCTTATGGTGATGAAAGAGATGAAATTGTTGATGGAATTATCGAAAAAGAGAAACAGAGATTGACTAATCGAAAGTCAGAATAATCTCTACTAATAAAAGCCTGTTATGGTGATGGTAGGTTCTCTTTAAAATTTGAAATCTCGCCGTCTAATTAGGAACCAGCAACTCAGAAAATCCAACCGACCACGCTCCCACCACAAGTCCAACTCTGCACGTCGTCCCGCCCCGTCCCCGGCCCGCGCCGCGCCGCAACTGCCCCGGCCCTGAGCGCCCGGCCCCCGCCACCGCCGTCGAGTCCGCCGCCTCTCTCTCTCTCTCTCTCTCTCTCTCTCTCTCTCGGTCTCCGTACCGGCCCCCGCCACCGCCGTCGAGTCCGCCGCCTCTCTCTCTCTCTCTCTCTCTCTCTCTCTCTCTCTCTCGGTCTCCGTACCGGCCCCCGCCACCGCCGTCGAGTCCGCCGCCTCCCGCCTCCGGCCGGTGTCCGCCCGGCCCTGCGTCCGCCCCGGCCCCGCGTCGCACAGCCCAGGGCCGCGCCGCCGTGCCTGCCTGCTCCACGCGCCACCGCGCACGCGCCGCCCGTTCCGCGCAGCGCCGCGCCGCCCTCGTGGCCCGCCACGCCGCCTTCTACGGGTAACCCCTCTCTCTCTCCTCTCTCTCTCTCTCTCTCGGTCTCCGTACCGGCCCCCGCCGCCGCCGCATCAGGCCTCCGCCGCCGCGACCGCCTACTCCCTGCACCACCGCGCCCGCGCCGCCCCGTTCCGCTCCGCGCCGCCCCCGTGCCGCGCCACGCCGCCTTCTACGGGTAACCCCTCTCTCTATCTCTCTCTCGGTCTCCATACCGGCCCCCGCCGCCGCCGCATCGGGCCTCCGCCGTCGCGTCCGCCGCCTTCCGCCTCCGGCCGGCCTCCCCGAAACTCGCCGCCCCGCCCCGTCCCCGGCCCTGCGTCGCGACGCCCAGGGTCACGCTGTTGCGCCTGACTGGTCCCTGCGCCACCGCGCCCGCGCCGCCCCGGCCTCGGTCGCCGCCTTCTACGGGTAACCCCTCTCTCTCTCTCTCTCTCTCTCGGTCTTCGTACCAGCGCCGCGCAGCACCGGCCCCGGCCCCGACCCCGAGCTCGCCGCGCGCCAGGACCGCCTGCCGCCTCCCGCCGACGGCTGGCCTCCCCGAACCTCGCCGCCCCGCCCTGTCCCCGACCAGCGCTGCGCCGCACCGCACCGCACTGCACCGGGCCCGGCCCCGACCCCTAGCTCGCCGCGCGCCCCGGCCCAGCCGCCGGGACCATAAGCCGGCTAAGTTTCTTCAAGCTGCTGTTGACTACAAGAAGAAGATTGGATTTAATGGTAATTGCTTTTTTGTCCTACATGATCTTCCTGTCTCTATTTCCCCAGCTCCTTTATAGTTTACTTATTTTCCGTACAATAATTTAGTGATAGTACTGAGCTTTTGTTTTTACTGGAACTTTGTTGGTAGAGCCTAAACCACAAGATCCCACAAAGCTCCAGTATGTTTGTTGCTTAGAAATAGATTAGCAAAATGTATTTAGGATAGAAAAAAAAACATTAATCCTTGTTTCTCGTTGGCAGGTATGACTGGGATGTTGCAACTACCTTTTCTTTTCTACAGAAGTATGGTCTTACAGGTAAGCTTTAGAAATTTGTTGATATTGTTGGAGCATTTGTGTTTAATATGTTTTTCTAGCAAGAAATGACTTTATATTTTTGCAAAAGACGGCTGAAAACAATGATAGCATGGACTGCACAACCTCTCAGCATAAGCTTGACGAAACTACACAGGAAAAGAGCAAGAACAACTTAATGACCAGCTTTGCTGAGAAAGCCCTATCTGTTGCAGCTCCTATAGTGCCCACAAAGGGTGATGGTGAAGTTGATCATGAAAGGTCTATTTAATGTTATTGTTGTTTCGTTTCGTTTCCATTCCATTTCTTCTTCTCTTTTTGTGTACTCTTGAATGCTCTTACCACATCCAGGCTTCTACAAGCAGGCTTGTTGCCGTTCTAGCCGAATTAGGACAAAAAGGTGGGATTTTGAGGTTTGTGGGGAAAATTGCTTTACTCTGGGGAGGTATTCGTGGCGCTGTGAGCTTGACTGATAGGCTCATCTAATTCTTGCGTATCAGTGAACGCCCCTTATTTCAGAGGTTAGTCTTTCAAAGCTCTAATGCATACCAGAAAATTAATTTAAATAGAGGTTGAAAGCACATTTCAATTGGTTCCTCTTTACCAAATGGATTGTGCTAGAATGATGTGCAATTCTTAAAACAATTCTTTACCAAATTAAACAATTTCTACTTGATTAACTAGAGGAATATAAATAAAGGGCACTTCTTGATTAACTCTGAAGCCAATGAGTCTTGTGCTGAAATTTAATTGCTTCTTGTACACGAGATTATTCTCTTATATTCAGAAATGCTGAGACTCATACCCCTAATTTTTTCTTAGTTATGCAATATAAGTGCACTATTGCTATATTGGGCTATGCTGAGGGGGATAAGACATATGTTCTAAAGTTGACATATAACTATGGTGTCCATAAATATGCCAGATGTTTAGGTTCTATGGAGTTTCTTTTTATGAGGATCAATTCGATAATAAGATTTTGACTTTTTTTTTTGTTATTTTAAGTGGAGTTTGCCATTTCCTATCTTAAAGAGGAAAGCATGCGGATTGTGCTGTTGTGCATTATATCTGATTCTTAGGCCTCCTTACTTTCAACTTATCCTTTTAACTTATGTACTTATCTTATCTTTTACATGCAAGCAAATAAGTAATAAGTAAATAAGATAAGGCGAAGAGGGCCTTATTATGGTTAGTTTAGGCTTAGGATTATATTAAACGTTCTGCTTATTCAAAAAATTATATGACCTGGTGAGGTAAGCCTCTTGGCCTAAACAATTTCAGGCAGACCCAATGGTCTTTTTGTTGATCTCGTGCGCTTAGGTGTTATCTGATTCAACCACTGCTTTTTGGATGCTAGATGTTCTCATATATATTCTGCTTTCACGATGAGTCCTTCTTAACAAAACACATCCCATAATCTCTTGGAAGTGGTATGGATTAGTTCACAATGCCAAAAGGTTAGGTAACCTTGTTCATTCTTTATATGGATGTGCATTATCTTTCCATTTTATTGATCTTATTTAGTTTTGATAAAATGGTATAATCCTGCTTATTAGTTCCCTCTTATTCATGTTGCCATGCTAACTGTACTGGAATCCACGATGTTGTCAGGGAACTAATCTCAAGGCATAAAAAGATAGGAAGTTGCTGACTTAATCAAACATTTGGCCTAATCTACTAATTTACTCCTAAGAACCCTGAATCCTTTCTGTATGATTAGCTTTGTGTTATCGATTTGTTGTGATCCAGTTTAGTTACTAATTATATTTCTCAGGTCAACAAAACAAGGAGGTTATGTCATGGATCATTTTCAATGGCCTTTGCTACAAAATTCTCGTGAATCAAAGAACTGGGATGTATAAGGTAAATCTGGCTTTCTATAAGTTCTCATGAAGTTATAAGAAAAACATTTTTTTTATTGCTTATAATAGCAGTTGTCTTACTGTGGCTTATAGGTTCTAGCTGAATTAGGACAAAAAGGTGGGATTTTGAGGTTTGTGGGGAATATTGCTTTACTCTGGGGAGGTATTCGTGGCGCTGTGAGCTTGACTGATAGGCTCATCTAATTCTTGCGCATCAATGAACGCCCCTTATTTCATATGTTAGTCTTTCAAAGCTCTAATGCATACCAGAAAATTAATTTAAATAGAGGTTGAAAGCACATTTCAATTGGTTCCTCTTTACCAAATGGATTGTGCTAGAATGATGTGCAATTCTTAAAACAATTCTTTACCAAATTAAACAATTGCTACTTGATTAACTAGCGGAATATAAATAAAGGGCACTTCTTGATTAACTCTGAAGCCAATGGGTCTTGTGCTGAAATTTGATTGCTTATTGTACACGAGACTATTCTCTTATATTCAGAAATGCTGAGACTCATACCCCTAACATTTTCTTAGTTATGCAATATAAGTGCACTATTGCTATATTGGGCTATGCTGAGGGGGATAAGACATATGTTCTAAAGTTGACATATAACTATGGTGTCCATAAATATTCCAGATGTTTAGGTTCTATGCAGTTTCTTTTTATGTGCATCAATTCGATAATAAGATTTTGACTTTTTTGTTGTTATTTTGCTCTTTTAAGTGGAGTTTGCCATTTCCTATCTTAAAGAGGAAAGCATGCGGGTTGTGCTGTTGTGCATTATATCTGATTCTTAGTCCTCCTTACTTTCAACTTATCCTTTTAACTTATGTACTTATCTTATCTTTTACATGCAAGCAAATAAGTAATAAGTAAATAAGATAAGGCGAAGAGGGCCTTATTATGGTTAGTTTAGGCTTAGGATTATATTAAACGTTCTGCTGATTCAAAAAATTATATGACCTGGTGAGGTAAGCCTCTTGGCCTAAACAATTTCAGGCAGACCCAATGGTCTTTTTGTTGATCTCGTGCGCTTAGGTGTTATCTGATTCAACCACTGCTTTTTGGATGCTAGATGTTCTCATATATATTCTGCTTTCACGATGAGTCCTTCTTAACAAAACACATCCCATAATCTCTTGGAAGTGGTATGGATTAGTTCACAATGCCAAAAGGTTAGGTAACCTTGTTCATTCTTTATGGGGATGTGCATTATCTTTCCATTTTATTGATCTTATTTAGTTTTGATAAAATGGTATAATCCAGTTTATAAGTTCCCTCTTATTCAAGTTGCCATGCTAACTGTACTGGAATCCATCGATGTTGTCAGGGAACTAATCTCAAGGCATAAAAAGATAGGAAGTTGCTGACTTAATCAAACATTTGGCCTAATCTACTAATTTACTCCTAAGAGCCCTTAATCCTTTCTGTATGAATAGCTTTGTGTTATCGATTTGTTGTGATCCAGTTTAGTTACTAATTATAATTCTCAGGTTAACAAAACAAGGAGGTTATGTCATGGATCATTTTCAATGGCGTTTGCTACAAAATTCCCGTGAATCAAAGAACTGGGATGTATAAGGTAAATCTGGCTTTCTGTAAGTTCTCCTGAAGTTATAAGAAAAACATTTTTTTATTGCTTATAATAGCAGTTGTCTTACTGTGGCTTATAGGTTCTAGCTGAATTAGGACAAAAAGGTGGGATTTTGAGGTTTGTGGGGAAAATTGATTTACTCTGGGGAGGTATTCGTGGCGCTGTGAGCTTGACTGATAGGCTCATCTAATTCTTGTGCATCAGTGAACGCCCCTTATTTCAGATGTTAGTCTTTCAAAGCTCTAATGCATACCAGAAAATTAATTTAAATAGAGGTTGAAAGCACATTTCAATTGGTTCCTCTTTACCAAATGGATTGTGCTAGAATGATGTGCAATTCTTAAAACAATTCTTTACCAAATTAAACAATTGCTACTTGATTAACTAGAGGAATATAAATAAAGGGCACTTCTTGATTAACTCTGAAGCCAATGGGTCTTGTGCTGAAATTTGATTGCTTCTTGTACATGAGACTATTCTCTTATATTCAGAAATGCTGAGACTCATACCCCTAATTTTTTCTTAGTTATGCAATATAAGTGCACTATTGCTATATTGGGCTATGCTGAGGGGGATAAGACATATGTTCTAAAGTTGACATATAACTATGGTGTCCTTAAATATGCCAGATGTTTAGGTTCTATGCAGTTTCTTTTTATGTGCATCAATTCGATAATAAGATTTTGACTTTTTTTTTTTTGTTATTTTGCTCTTTTAAGTGGAGTTTGCCATTTCCTATCTTAAAGAGGAAAGCATGCGGGTTGTGCTGTTGTGTATTATATCTGATTCTTAGGCCTCCTTACTTTCAACTTATCCTTTTAACTTATGTACTTATCTTATCTTTTACATGCAAGAAAATAAGTAATAAGTAAATAAGTTAAGGCGAAGAGGGCCTTATTGTTTAGGCTTAGGATTATATTAAACGTTCTGCTGATTCAAAAAATTATATGACCTGGTGAGGTAAGCCTCTTGGCCTAAACAATCGCAGGCAGACCTAATGGTCTTTTTATTGATCTCGTGCGCTTAGGTGTTATCTGATTCAACCACTGCTTTTTTGATGCTAGATGTTCTCATATAAATTCTACTTTCACGATGAGTCCTTCTTAACAAAAACACATCCCATAATCTCTTGGAAGTGGTATGGATTAGTTCACAATGCCAAAAGGTTAGGTAACCTTGTTCATTCTTTATGGGGATGTGCATTATCTTTCCATTTTATTGATCTTATTTAGTTTTGATAAAATGGTATAATCCTGGTTATAAGCTCCCTCTTATTCATGTTGCCATGCTAACTGTACTGGAATCCATCGATGTTGTCAGGGAACTAATCTCAAGGCATAAAAAGATAGGAAGTTGCTGACTTAATCAAACATTTGGCCTAATCTACTAATTTACTCCTAAAAACCCTGAATCCTTTCTGTATGAATAGCTTTGTGTTATCGATTTGTTGTGATCCAGTTTAGTTACTAATTATAATTCTCAGGTCAACAAAACAAGGAGGTTATGTCATGGATCATTTTCAATGGCGTTTGCTACAAAATTCCCGTGAATCAAAGAACTGGGAATGTATATGGTAAATCTGGCGTTCTGTAAGTTCTCCTGAAGTTATAAGAAAAACATTTTTTTATTGCTTATAATTGCAGTTGTCTTATTGTGGCTTATAGGGTACTTTGCAATTAGCTTATTGTTTTTCACTGAACATGTTTTCTCTACTCGAGTACATTTTACTGGGATTCTGTTTTAATTTCCTATCGGAAGACAATATACCCGAGTACATTTTTTGTTGCATGATTTTTTCGGGTGATACTGGCGGTGTTGCATATGAATCTCATTTTTAGAAGCTGGTTGCAGGGATTTCGTGGATGCTATATTCCTCAGTGAGATGTTAAGGAAGTAGAGTCTTAATTGCAGCTGTTACATTATGTAGCACCTAAAATATGGAGTTTTGACACATTTGGCACTTTTACTGTAGAAAGTTCCTTCGCTCTCAACCATTAGGTATTCCATCTGGTGCAAATCAAATATTAGGAGTGGAAGAAACCCACTCAACAAGCTCACGTCGCGGGGCAGCCGGTCCAGTACCCCGTGAGCCCGCTCTCTGCGGCGACTCACGGGGCGACTCGCCTCGCCGCCAAAAGCTCCGCCGTCGCCACTCCTTCCCCTCGCCGTCGCCGCCTCTCTCTCCTCACCATGGCGGCGGGGCCGTCCCTCCCTTTCTCTCTCTCCTTTTCCTCCTTTCTCAGGTGGCTCCGTTTTAGGCGAGGTCGTCGGAGTGAAGGGCCGGCGGGTTCCGGCGGTGCCGGCTAGATCCGGCGGTGGGCCGGCCGGATTTGGCGGCAGGGTCCGCAGATCTGATTGGTTGTTGCCCGCTGAAGTCGCCACTTCGGTGGAAGGCTGGCCAAGTCTGCGGCGCCGACCAGCTTCGGTGGTGGGTCGGTTGTGCGGCGCGTCGCCGGCTTGCGATGGATCTTCTCTGAGTGGTGGTGTGCGGCGACGGCGCCAGGTCTGCTGTGCGTCGGCGGTGTTGCGGTGCCCTCCTCGGGTGGTTCGACTTGTTGGCGCCATCATCGCTCCTCCATTGCGCTGCGCTGATTCTTGGCGTGGTCGCTGGAAAGCGTGGCACGCCCTTCGCTCCGCAAGTGGTTTGGCCGGCTCCGGTGGTGTGGCTAAAGGCCCCGGTGGCGAAGGTCGGTCTTGCCGACCCATGGCCGCGCTGCCTGGCCGGCGGCGTCGTGGTCTTGATGGCGCGGCTTTGGCGAGGGCAAGGGCTCGGTTCGGCGAGGTGGTTGAGTCGGCCACGCGGCGCCTCGTGGCGGTGTTTGGACTCGGCCGGTCCGCCTTGGTGCCTTGGTGGTCTCTTCACCATTGTTGCCAGATCCGACGTCGTGGTCGCTAGCTCCGGCGACGGGCGAGATGGTGTATCGGCGCCGATGGGTGGTCGGCGCCTTGGTGAATCGTCCGCTCTCTTGTCGGCCTCTGGTGGTGCGGCGTTGATCTGTTGTTGTCGTGCGGTGGAGGTGCATCGGCTTTTCGGGGTTGCTCCGTGTGCCCGGTGCCGATGGCCCTTCGTTGGTAGCTAAGCGAGTTGGGCGCCGTGGTCGCTAGCTCCGGCGATGTGGTAGGATGGTGTATCGGCGGCGACGGTGGTTTGGCGCCTTGGTGGATCGTCTCCACGCTGCTGGGTCTCGGTGGTCGCGACTTCGATCTGCTTGTCATCTTCTTGAGGTGGTACATCTGCTGCTCGGGTTTGCTCGGTGTGCCGGTGCCTTGGTGGCCTCTTCGCCGCCGCCATTGTCGAGGCATATCGTGTCTCTTGCCAACGATGTTTGGCGTGTTTGGTGCATCGATAGTGGGTCAACGCCTTGGTGACTGTTTCGCCTAAGTTGGCGGTCTCTAGTGGCGCGGCGTCCTCGGTGTCGTTGTCATTGGCGCGGTGCATCGGCGATCCGGGTTGGCTCCATGATCGGCGATTTTCCTTGGTTGGGTGTGCCGCCGTCGATCTCGGTCTGCGTTTTTGCATGGTTGGGCGCAAGGGGTGAAAACCCTGCCCTTTTGGGTTAGTAATGGCGTCGTCCTGCCGACGTTCCCTCGTCGGAGGCATTACTGTTTGTGCACCCCATGTCGAGCGAAAGCTTGTTGCGGTAGGCGGCGGCGGCGGTCTCTCACCGTCGTTACCTCGCTGAGGCGCTGTTTTCCGCCTTGGCACCGTTGGTTGCCGGTCGTCGTACTTTTCTCAGTAGTTGATCGTTGTCGCGTTGTGGTTTGCTTCAGTGGCTGTGTTGTGGTGTGTCTCGGTGTTGGTGTTCTTCGCAGCTTTGCCCTGTGGTGTTTCTCTTTTTTTCTTTCTTTTGTTTTCCCTGGGATTTTTTCCATTGTACAGTTTTCCCCCTGCTTAATACAGAATGCCAGCGTTGCTGTGCCTTCAAAAAAAATATTAGGAGTGATCAACCGTTCGAGCCTGACACAACCCTTTGCCGCCACTTACCCCGTGAGTCTGCGCTACCAGACGCTCTCAGCACCGCCGAACACCACCGTCGTGGCCTCCGAGAACGTTCACTGCCGCCGACAAATTTCAGAAAAAATCCTCCACCTCCATATGTAATCTAAGAGCCCTCAGCGGGCTTCCTACCGCCACGCCACTGCACCACGTCCGTGCCGCACAAAAAAACATGCCGCACTGCCATCTGCATCCATGACCACGGCCGCCCGATTATGTCGTGATGCGGCGCCTCTGTGCAACATCCGGTCGCATCACGGTGGAGGTCTTGCCGCAAGCACAGCTGATAGCGGCGGCAGAAGCGCAAGAAGAGGCAAGCGGCGCGCGGGGCGCGCCCATCGCGGCGCAGGAGAGGGCGCGCTGAGCCGCAGCAGTGCAGGAGCGGCCTAGCTAGCCCAGTACGGAGCGCTGGTCATGCGAGCGGCCAAGGCCTAGGCGGAGTCAAGGCGGGCGCTGGCGTGGCTCAGCGGCGACCAGCGGCGCGAGGCCGACTTCGGGCTCGCGTGGTGGCGTTATGTCTCATCAGTTAAGAAAGAACAACAATGCAGTGGAAGAACCTCGATCTGTTGCTTTGCTAGTCTCAGATGATCAAGGCGGTCATGGGACCGGAAAGAAGAAGAAGAAGAACAGGGCAATGCGGTGTTTCAAATGCAATGAGTAGGGGCACATAAAGAGGGACTGTCCAGATCCACCAAAGGGAGCAGTCGCTAATGTGGAAATAGGTTCAAGTGACTCTGGAGGTGACAGTGCTGAAGTTCTCCTAATAGAAGGGGCTACTGTTGCAGGTGGAGCTACTAAGCATGTTTTTGCAGGGTCGGCGACGTCTGTTCTAAAAGGCGGCGAGTTCGAGGAGAACTCGTCGGGCGGCCCACTGTAGGCTACAAAAGAAGGAAGCAAACAGAGTCCGGGTACACGGGTTCGCGCAAGACGCTGGAACGATTTCAAGGTGGAGAATGTCATATTCTCCAAGGTGAAGTTTGTTAGGTTTTGTGTCGAATATGTGTACGAGTAGGTTACATGGACTCTGTGTTGTAATAGGCAGGGTTGGTTTAGAGTTGGAGTCGGACTCTAACCAGGCCTCTACTATATAAAGGGAGGCATCCCTGGTGTTATCAAGACAACGACTTCATAATAGTAGCATAGGCAAGTTGGGACCAAAGGAAATTTGGAACAAGTTGGCCAGTCAGTTTATGTTATAGACTCTGACCAGCAAGTTGTATCTGAAGCAGAAGTTGTATGGGCTGAAGATGCAGGAGGGATCGGATCTGCAAGCACACATAGATGTTTTCAACAGGTATGTCACGGATCTAGCACATCTAGAGGTGACAATCGCTGATGAAGACAAGGCAATTATTCTTCTGTGTTCATCGCCTCCGTCCTTTGAGCATTTGGTCACAACGCTGACGTATGGCAAGAATAGCATCAAGACTGAGGATATTACTACGACGCTTATCTCTCATCAATTGAGGAAGAATAATAATGCAGTGGAAGAACCTCGTTCTGTTGCTTTGCTAGTCTCAGGTGATCAAGGCGGTCATGGGACCGGAAAGAAGAACAAGAAAAATAACAGGGCAGTGCGGTGCTTCAGATGCAATGAGTGGGGGCACATAAAGAGGGACTGTCCAGATCCACCAAAGGGAGCAGTCGCTAATGTGGCAATAGACTCAAGTGACTCTGGAGACGACAGTGCTGAGGTTCTCCTAATAGAAGAGGCTACTGTTGCAGGTGGAGCTACTAAGCACGTTTTTGCAGGGTCGGCGACGTCTGTTCTAAAAGGCGGCGAGTTCGAGGAGGACTCGTTGGGTGGCCCGCTGTAGGCTGCGAAAGAAGGAAGCAACCAGAGTCCGGGTACAAGGGTTCACGCAAGACGCTGGAACAACTTCAAGGTGGAGAAGGTCATATTCTCCAAGGTGGAGTTTGTTAGGCTTTGTGTCGAATATCTGTACAAGTAGGTTACATGGACTCTATGTTGTAATAGACATGGTTGGTTTATAGTTGGAATCGGACTTTAACCAGGCCTCCACTATATAAAGAGAGGCAGCCCTGGTGTAAACATGACAACAACTTCATAATAGTAGCATAGGCAAGAGGAGGTTAGCGGCCGGTATGTGGTCGTGACCAGATCAGCCGGTGTGCTGCGGTATTATGGTTTGGGAAGGAGCGTCCATAATCAGAACCCCGCAGATGTAGGCGAAAGCAGAACTGCGTTACCAAACATCGTGTCTCCTGGTGTCGTTCGTGATCTTGCATTGGCGTAAATCCTAACAGTGTGTTTCTTGACTGTGCCCGTGAACAGCAGAGGGGAGCTATGATTGGTAAAGCATCGAGGTTGCAGACGGGAAAGAGTTCATCCCAGGAAGGGGAGCTAAAAAATCTGTGTATTTTTTTTTTGAGAAAGGGATAAAGATTCATGTATATTAAATATCCATCTACAGAGAGGTCTATTGCCAAAAGCCAAATTACAAACAAGTTCAAATAAGACCAAACTGTAAAAGAACCTAGAGAACTAGGGTTTCTCCAGATGCCACCACTGTTGAATCTGATGACCGCTGTACTCCACGTCGTTGCCGTGCTTATCACCTCCAACCTCATCCGCATAGGGAGATGGAAAAGAAGATCAAAATCAACAATAGTAGTGGTAGCACACATACCCATCATGGTTGAATTTGAGGTAAACAAAGCCGAGCAATCGCCGCTGAAAACCGCTACCATCATTATCGAGGTCGTCGGCACTTGAAATCGCTCTGATTCATATCCAATCTTACCCCTTTCAAGGACTCTACTAACACAAACTGCCTTCAAGCGACGGGATCTCGACCGCACGGCGTCGCCGCCGCTCGGATTCGATCTCATGCCAAGGCTCTCCTCCTTCCTCATCCGCATCATCCGCCTTCAAGCTAAAAAATCTGTGTATTTTTGTTATGGTCGGATTAACTCTCTCATTGGACCACGCAAATTTTCTTCCATGAAAGAGCCAGCTCCTTGACTGCAATGTCATCGATACAATTTTTGAAAGCCAAGATGGTTCTTCTATTCCTTCCTGCTATGTTATTGTCCGAGTCCCAATTAATCATGTTAAAGTCCCCAAAAATCAGCCATGCGTCTTGCACCGAAGGTTGAATATGTTCTCTGTGGCCAGCCGAGGGGTCACTATTCGCAAATCGCAACCTTAATTTTGACGTGGAAAAAGAGAAAAGAACTACGTCTGGTTCCAAGTCAAGAATATTGAAGGTGATACGGACAGGCCTAATGATCATGCTTACGAGTCTAATTCAACCGGAATAGAAGATGTGTTCTTTAGTGAAAGTGACATGGAGACGTGCAAGCCTTGGAGATTAATTAGGTCCAATCCAGTGAGAACTAAACACATGTGCGTTCAACATGGCTATGGTGTTCATGTACGTGAGAAGGCAGGAGATGGTTTTGCACGAGAGCTAGAAAAGGAAGGTGTGTTAGCTTTGCATGACCAGGAAGATAAAGAAGGAAATTATTTGGGGTGTTTTTTTGATGATGGCGTTCATGAAGAGAAAAGGAAACCCACGTATGGAAAAATAGAAAATTGTGTGCATGTGTTAAAGGAAAGAGTGCACGGTGATAGCTGCAAAATTGATTCGGTCATATATGTTGCGCAATATGATTTCTATATTCAGTTCAACTGCAAGACATCAACGCATAATATTTTCTCTAGCCTATCCTTATGTGATTTGGGATGGGGTCCACCTAGAGATAAAAGTCAATTAGAAAATAAAAGGATATCCGAGATGTAAAAGGATATCCCTAGTATTTTATTTTCAGCATGTTTATTTTCATTATTTTAGTTTTCTTAGGTGTCAAGTCGAGTTGGCTATATAAAGCCAAGGTGTGCGTCATTGTAGGAGGTCGAAAAATTATGATGTGAAATAAACACGCGTGTGTGTTTCTGGCCGGGCGCCGTTAGGGATGCGTCCCCGTGTTATTGATCAGTGTTTCCCGCTTCAGGGTTTGTGTTGGCGTCGTAGGTTAAGAACACGTGGTGTTCTTGGGACTGCGTGCTGAACCTATACGGTGCCCCTCCATCGATTCGTGTGTCGTGATCATTGTACACGCTCACGGTTTGAGGAGTCTTCATCGACTACTTCCCGCACGACGACGTCGACGTGCCGGGTGTAATCGACTTAACTATCTCTGCTGCTTCTGCACCGCGAAAGATCGGGCCTTCATACAGATCTAGCCTCGCACCTCGAGGTTCGGTTCACATCAGAAGGTATTTATTTAGGCCACGTGTCGGCCGGCGGCGGCGGGCGAAAGAGTCCTAGCGGCGGGCGAGCTACGTGTCGGCCCGACAAGCGAAGCGAAAAGAGCCCGGCCAGGCGGCGAACCACGTGGCGTTAGCGGCGAAGCGAAGCGGCGAGCCCGTTCTTGCGGGCGCCCGATATCGTCTTTAGCTCTAGCGGCGATTAACCCGGCGGCGCGTCTTGGCCGAGTCGTCCGAGACCAGCGAGGCGAAGGCCCCATCTGGCGATGGGTGCACCACGGTAGAGAAGCTTCCTCCCGAGGATGCGTAGAGATCGTCCGGATCTGGAACATTCAATGCGATTTTAACAGTGCGACGGAGTAGGCGAGGCGCCGACGAATGATTGCCCTGGCGGCGGCGTGTTTTCCGCTCAACCATCAAGTGGATCACATCCTAGTCGATTTCTACTCGCTAGCCTATCACCCCGGCTCGATTCGATTTGGCGTGGGGCCTTGCAGAAGGAGCGACTCACGAGAGATTTACCCTGAGTTGGACCCTCATGAGTAATAGTCCTACTCTGCCGAGCCTTAGCTCTTTTCTTGTTGTGATCGAATGGAATGTGGTTTCTGAGAATGCTTGTGGCTGTGTGTCTCAGGGCGTCGCGTACCCCTCCCTCTCTCCGCTCCTTTTATACAAGCCTTGAGCCGTGGAGAGAGCCGAGGGTAAGCGTCTGATACTCTCGATACTCGAGAAGATCTGACGGGAGAGACGCAACGTCTTCTTGCCACGCCGAACGGCGCCCGCCCTCGCGTTGCCGCCAAGTGGCCTCGACCCGCCTGAACACACCGGTGAGGCGCGGGCGGGGCCCGGCTTCCTCCTCGACGCGGGCGGCCATCTTAAGCAAACCCTCTCTGCGGTCAATTCCGGCTGCGCCACGAGATGGCGGCCGCCGACCGCAGAGTCACTATAGCGGTAATCATTTCTTCACCGTCTATCCGCGCGATGTCGCCTTAATCGCTCGTCGCCGCGAGGAAGCCTTCGCCGAAGACTCCTTCCGCATAGCCGCCGCCATGGGCCCGCGACAGCTGAGGAGGCCCTTGCGCGCCGAGGGCTCGCCACGCCGCCCGCTGTGCAGCGTGGGGCCCTCGCCCATGCTGTGGGCTTCGCCCGCCGCTAGGGCAGGTCGCCCACCGGCGTGTGGGGCCCTCACCTGCTCTTCTAAGGGGCTCGCCAGCTGCCATTGATCGCTCGCTGACAGCGTGGGGCCCTCTTAAGTTGAGGGCTTCGCCATGCCGGGAACTGACGCCCTTTGGACGCGTGGAGCCCGCTTTGGCTGTGAGGCTTCGCCAGCCGCGGCGTCGATCGCCCGCCGACGTGGGGCCCTCTGGGCTGAGGAGGCTCGCGCCTGTGGGGCTGATCGCCCGACGGCGTGGGGCCCTTTAAGCGAGAGAGGCTTCGCCACGACTGGGGCTGATCGCCCGGTAGCGTGGGGCCATCCTAAAGCGTGAGGGCTCGCCATCGCCATTGGGGCTCGATCGCTCACTTGACGTGGGAGCCCTCTTGGCCTTCTCTTTGGACTCTTCATACCACAGTATTTATTACACCGACAGTAGCCGGGTCCACCATGATCTGTGAACCGTCACAGCGGACACTTTTTCCGTTTCTCGGCGGGGAGACGAATCGTGGGGGCCCATCTCTGGGCGGCCGTCGCTGATTTTCCACCTCGCACGATCTTCCCGGGAACCGCCCTTTTATTTGAAATCGAAGCAGCGGGCAATGATGGCGCCATAGCGACGCTGCGTTGACGGAATCCAAACCGTTGCACTCTCGTCCTTTGCTTATAAATACTTCCCTTGACGCCGCGACCAATCCTTCCGCACGCTAAGTCCTCAAACTACCCTTCACCTTCTTCGCCGCTGCCACAGAGCCTTCTTCGCCGCCGCCACCTTTTTTGCCAACTGCCACCACCGTTTTTCATGGCGCCCAAACGCAGCAAGGGTCGCCGCGGGGACGCGCCATTGCCTGGGCCAGCTTTGCCTTCCTCCGCCGTCGACGAGGACGTGGTGGCGCGGCTCCAAGGGTTCGTGCCTCTCACCTCCGTCCGGTTCCGTGCCGGCACCATAGTGCCAAGCCCCCGCAACGAGGAGATCGCAACCTTCACCTGGGCGATGCTGGCGGGGCTCGTCCCGCCGTACTCGGAGTTCTTCTTGGCGGTGCTTGCCTTCTACGAGATCCAGGCGACGCACCTTCCCGCCAATTCCATCGTGGCGCTGACCATCTTCGTCCACCTATGCGAGATGTTCGTGGGGACGATGCCAAACCTCCCGCTCTGGCGCCGGCTCTTCACGCCAAGCCGCAAGTCGCGCCCGGCGGGGCCGATAAACTACTACTTTACGCTCGCGACGCGCGCCTTCCTCCGGTCACGGTCAAGTCCAGCTGGAAGGATCGCACCGCCAATATTTGACGTGGAGGACTCCGTCGGCTGCGACGACCTTGACCTCCCGAGGGTCTGCGGAATCCCTTGCCACCGGGGTCTCGCCCGACGACTTCGGCGGAGGAGGAGAATCTTTGGGCGCATCGGCCGAGCTCCGCCAAGAATGGGCTCACGGAACCCGTTGCGGCGGATTTTTTTGGCCCGCCTCTTCCGCTCGCGTGAGGGTTCGCCCGTCTAGCGATATTATGGCGATGCCGATGGAGTCCGCCTTGTCCCCGGAGGTAAATGTTCCTTGATCTTCGAGTTTCTTGTTTTTTGGAATGTCTTTTCTTTTGACTCCTTGTGACTTATAGCTTCTTCTTCTCTCTTGCGCCCGGCCAAGAGGAACGTCGGAGAACGTGCTCCGGCGATGGGTAGCGAGGACTTCGACCGCGCCAGCGGCGACATCTCTTTGGGAGACCATCCGCCCCCTCTGCGGCCCGGATCACGGGGCGCAACCCGATACTGCGGGCGCCTCCTCCGGAGGTCTCTGGACTGCGATCCGGTGGCCCGGGGACCCTCTGGATCGTGACGCCCCCGGCCGCCCGCTCATGCGACCCGCTGCCGCTCCTGCCGTGTGATCGACTCGGCCGTGCTCTCGGGAAGCGCCGCCTCATCCTCACCGAGGCGGCAGCGAGAGGAGAGGCGAGCCCAAAAGAGCTCGCCCTCAGTCTGAGCCTGCCGCCTCCTCGGCCCCCTCCGGTGGGAGCCCTGCTGCTTCTTGCCGCCGCTCATACACGGGCGAGGCTGCGAGGCCTTGGCGACTTTTGGCCCCTGGCGCCGCTGCTTTCAATTTCTTTTGCTCCTCTCTGTAAGCGCTTCCCTTGGCCGGCGTATGCTGCCGGCCTCCGCCGTCGCGCCGGCGCTTCTGCTGGCGCCACTCGCGCCCGGCGCCCGGCTCCGGCAGCGCCGGCCGCCTTCGCGCCGCCGCGCTTTCGCGACCAAGCGGCTTAGCGCCTTCCGATCTTCGTAGCCGGGCGAAGCCGCTTGTTGGCTTTCTCGCACTTATGCACATTTCACGTTAGGGTTAGCATCTGCATATTTTCGCATACGAACCACATCTCTGTTTATCTTCATGGGATAAGCGGACGCTTTGGGCCTCAAGCTCCATCCCGCGACGATTCGCTAGCCCGGCTTCGTCGCGGCTCCTTTGGCGGAGACAGAGGCCGCCCGCCATGGAGATCGCCTTGGGAGAGCGAGGCTGGAGGAACTTTCGGCTTTCTTCTGCCGCGGCCTGACACCAACGCCGTGGGTGCCATTACCGCCCGGCGTTGGTCGCTCCGCCCAGCGCTCAGCGCCTCGCCCACACTGGCGACGCGGAAGCATGCTGCCTCGGCGAACAAGCCCGGTGAGCTGGGCGAGCGCCAGCGAGAGATCGCCCAGCGAAAGCGGCGTCGTCTGGTGGGTCGGCGCAAGCCTGCCGCCTCGGCCACCAAAGCGTCGAACCTTCAGCGGAGCACTCAGCGCCGGGTCTCGCCGACATCTGCGTGCCGCCTACCACAACCGGGGGCGTCACAGCCTGCTGGCGTCTGTATACTCCCCGGAGGAGACCGCGCTTGCGATATCTTTGCGGGCCGTGGGGCGCGCCCAGAAAGGCCTGCGCGATCTGCCGGTGGTGATGCGGCAGCGAAGCGATCGAAGATGGTCGCCACGACAGCTCTTGAAACAGCGTGGTTCGTCTTGGTAATTGCCTTGCCCAAAGCGCCGCGTTTGACCTCGGCGCCGCCCGCGGGAAACCTTCGCGCCAACCGGACCGGATCGGCGGTTGGCGGGTTGACACCGCCGTCAACGCGTCTCTATGATGGGGGTATTGC